>JAYESA010000009.1:142943451-142973451 GCA_036927795.1 Iris macrosiphon | reverse complement strand
AGGATCTAGGATGAGAGTGTACTCAATCACGACTAGGAACAATTCCAATCTAATTATTCTGAAATTGCTTTCTTTTGAAATATTACTGTCCTTCTTTGATGATATCGTATCTTGCACCGTATTGACTTCTTTTGATCTGTGTTCAGGATGCCTCCGAAGACACGATCCCATCTTACCGTTCTAGCAGTTGCCACCGAGAGGTTTGCTTCCTCTCGTCCAGCTCGTATTCAGGCAGCTGCTACCGCTCCACTCACCACTCCAGCGGTTGAGGGAGCATCTGCTTCCCTCGGGGATTCTCCTCCACTTGTCGATCCGAGGACTACCCCAGTCGTTCCGGTGGTACCTCTTCCATCACCTCCTGCACCATTAGACGCCGCACAGTTGTTTGCGTTCTTCAGGGAGATAATGGACGCACAGCACCGTCAGGCATATGTGATGAGGCTGGGCATTGAGAATGCCCACCAGGTGGCCATGACGGCAGTGGACAGAGTGGCTCAGATCCAGCCACAGGCAGATCAGACTCAGCGTTCGAGGCCGGGCAGTATCATTGACTTTCAGAGGATGCGGCCCAAGGAGTTCCGAGGTACAGAAGGGATCCTTTACGCGGATGACTGGAAAGAGCATATTGAGGGGATTTTTTGGCTGGTACAGATTCCAGACAGCATGTGTTTGATGATAAATAAAAGAATGAAACTAGGTTTATACGAAACCCTTTCTTTATTTACAAACAAGAAAAAGAGTACAATTAATCCTATACGAGGATGTTAAGTACAATAAAAATAATTCTGGGGAAATATTGCTATAGGAGTCTGATCTGCGGTCGATCACTTTGTCCCTTGGACCACACGATGACGAAGAAGTATTGTAGAAGAAGAAGAAGCTTCAAAGATTGCAGGAGGGATTGAACTCTTGTTGCCAAAGTTGTCAATCAACACTCTCTGTATGTGCTCTCTCTCTGTTCTCCACCCTTTTCCACCTTTTTCCGACCCCTCTCTGTCCTCTTCTCTCCTGTGACCGAAAGTCTCTATTTATAGAGCTCGGTCACAGTAACGGACCAGTCGATGTACAAGCCAATTAGTGGAGAGAGTTGCACCTTTTACGCGGCGGTTATAATAACTGCTACCCACATCTGAATGATCTCCTGAATTCGTGTGTGACGCGTGTTCCATTATGAGGTAATACGTATAATCGCTCATCGAAGATCACGACATGCAAGCCACGTAGGTAACTGCCCCTCGCGTAGAGATGGTTGGCATAAAAGCCAAATAACTATCTCGTTGGCGTAAAAGCTACATAGCTGTCTTGTTGGCGTAAAAGCCAAGTAGCTGTCTTGTTGGCGTAAAAGCCAAATAGCTGACTTGTTGGTGTAAAAGCCAAGTAGCTGTCTGTTGGCATAAAATCCAAATAGTTGTCCTGTTGGCGTAAAAGCCAAATAGCTGTCTTGTTGGCGTAAAAGCCAAATAGTTGCATAATAGGTAACCAGCGTAAAGATAGCCAATTATCCTTCCTTGACTGAGGTTTCGAGCGTATTCTGGGCCAAATAGCCTTATCACGTACCTTTGCAAATATAGCCAGAGTTGTCGTATTTCGAGGAGATAGCATACGGCATACTCCTATAGTTAAAAATAGCCTGGTTGGCGTAACATGCAGGGATAGTGATGTGAGCATATTAGCCCTAATTTTAGCTCTCCCAGTCATTAAAAGTAGAGATCTGCCCCCATCTCGCACATTAACTGCAGAGATGTGCCTCGAGTTCTGTACGAAGAACAGCTTTTGATGTGGCATTTGGTTTCGTCTCATCTTGAGCGTAAAGGCTCATTTCTGCCTGTAAAAATAGGCAGCGTATTCCTTGAGTGCGTAAAAAATGACTTGTATCAAGGATAGGCCACTAAACGACAGTCTGGGGCTCTGTGCAGAATCATCATTACAGTCGTCCTCTCGATCGTCGTGTAGTGCTCTTTGTCAGGAGTCAGGTTCACTGTTCAGTCGGACAGGTTCATTCGAGGAATATGAAGAGTTCCTCGTACAACTTCACGCTACATTAAAAGTAGACATATTTTACGACGAAGGGAGGTGTAGCAACCTTTTACGCCAAAACAGCCTTGAAGCGCTGCTTTACGCGGGCAACTATGAAGTCATGTTTTATGCCACACAGCACTGAAGCTTCTGTTTTACGCGTGCTTCATGCACGTTGGGGGTTTTACGCGTATAATTCCCCAGCGTATTTTTTATGCTTCTAGAAGACCCCCTTAAAAGTTTTTAAATTCCTTGTAATTTAAAATACTTGAAATAAAGCATGAAACGGTCAAATTTGACTCGTTCTGCGAGGATGATTTCTCGACAAATTTTTAGGAATTTGCTGGGATTTGATATGTTCTCTTCTGCCTATATAAAGGCGAGTGAGTGAACCTGTTTTTCCATGCTTCCTTCACCAAAAAGATGGCCGCTGAGATTCATCGGGCTGACTTGAGGAATAAGAAGATTATGCTCTTCCAGTATGTAAGGAGCCATAAAAGGAGGCATCTTCGAGCAAATATCCTCTGCAACAATGGATCATGGAAGGATATCATAGCTTCCTTTGCTCGGGATAATCAGCAATTTTATATGGTGATTCGTCCAGGAGAGAGGAAGGGTCGGATCGGACCATACAGCTTGCTAGCTGTATTTTCCTCTATTGTGAAGCTGGACGTAGGTAGGCAGTTTGGCCCTGTCTTCAAGTATTGTGTTGGGTCTGAACCCCTAACACAATTCTAGGGCGTATCTGCCATGGCGTATAGAGGGTGGGCTTAAATAAAGCAGGCCCAATTTTGTATCCTCCCGCCATTAATCATTTTCTTGTTCATCGGCCGTAGAAGCCGATGAAGTGCCGTAGAAGAAGAAAAAGATCTCCACCAATATGAGAACCTGGCACAACAGATTCTCGGCATGGTCTTAAATAAAAATGAGAAATACTTTGTAGAAAAAGGATTTCCATCATATGTAATCATGAAAATGAAAAATTCTTTGTAAACGGGATTTCCATCATATGTAATCATGATCAATAAACTTGTCTTCTTTTACACATTGCTGATTTGCCATATTTGCTGTGAGGAAGTCTGATAATGTGCAGCTTCGACACGTCTGAATAATTTTACGCTGACTCTGATAAACATTTATCTGGTCACGTCCCAACTTTTACGCGTAACAGAAGATGCGTAAAAAGCTCCGTAGCATTAAGTTGTCTTGAGGATCCAACTGTCATGCTATTTTTTGGACGAGGAGTCGCATAAATATTCTGAACTGTCACTTCTCTGATACGAAGAATTTCTGTTCAGACCATCATCTTCAAGAATGGTTTCCCCGAAAATCCCTCTAAATAGGGCAAGAAATGTCCGCCAAACAGGACATACTTGAACTTAGATGTAAAAGATTCTGACTATACTTTGAATGAACTTCCAATGGCCCAAGAAGAAGAGTCATCTTCAATGCTGACCTCTGTGTGTTTCAGGCACTTGGAATATTTTATAGCCAAAAAGGAGCATTTTCTGCGTAAACCCTTGTAATTGGCCTTCTCAAAAAAGTCATAGACCATAGCATCTGTTAGCTTCTGAGCGTAAAATCATAGATCTGTAGCCTCTGAGCGTAAAATTGTAGATTTGTAGCCTCTGAGCGTAAAAGCTTCTGAGCGTAAAACCAAAGATTTGTAGCCTTTGAGCGTAAAACTGTAGATTTGTAGCCTCTGAGCGTAAAAGCTTCTGAGCGTAAAACCATAGATTTGTAGCCTCTGAGCATAAAACTGTAGATTTGTAGCCTCTGAGCGTAAAAGCTTCTGAGCGTAAAACCATAGATTTATAACCTCTGAGCATAAAATTTGGATCCACTACGCAGCATGACTGTCCATCTTCTTTTTTCAAATGATAGGCTGAAATGGTCCCAAATCATAACCGACTATTAAATATCGGATTTGGTTAGGGATTCGAAGAGTTATCCGAACTCTATAAATAGCTCAAGGTCTTGAGAGAGAAACCTCTTCATCTGTCTTTGCAAAACCCTTCTTCTCTTTGAGAACTCTTCGTCTTCGTCTCTTTTCTGAGAACTTTGAGCTTTGCCATGGCACCGAAACAGGCTTCCACTGCTAAGGGAAAGAAAACTGCTTCCTCATCTTGCTCCTCTGCTCAAGCACGAGCAACCCCCATTAGGCTGAGTGAGCTCCATTCTGAACAAAGTGCTCCACCGTCGAGCTGCGCTCCGGGCATCACTGGTAAAGACTTTGATAGGAATGAAACCCTTCGCACACGTTGTACGTGTACGCGCAAGGTCATCTTCTGTGCTAAGAGCCTCTTCGAGGAAGATGATGCACAGAGATATTTTATTATTACGCCAACATTCCTAATGTGTCAGCGTAAAAACTCTATATTTTTGTAGTCTGGCGTAAAAGCTCAGACTATCGAAATTTGGCGTATACTACAAACATTGAGTTTTACGCGATGAATGTAAATTCCAGCGTAAAAAACTTAAATTTTGATAGTCTGGCGTAAAGACTCAGACTGTTAGATTTTTGGCGTATACTGCCAACCTTGAGTTTTACGCACTGGAAAATAGATTCTGGCGTAAGACTCAAGTTTTTACAGTCCGACGTAAAAGCTCAGACTGTTAGTCTTTGGTGTGTCCTGTAAGAATGTAGCGTCTAGCGTAAAAACTGACCTGTTTTCTTGCATTTTGCAGTGGACTTGCAGATCCCTCCTTTGGCTGAAGTGATGGGCTCTGCTGCCGGGATGCTGAACTCAAACTATCTGGAGGACTTGTCCCATGTGACATTCCCTATCTCTGGAAATGAGTATCCTCAAGAAAGGGAAACTCTGATCTCGTCTCAAGGAGAACGAATGCTGTTGAGTATGATCAGTGGGGAGCCCCTGACATACATAGATGGGACTGAATATAAGAAACCAGGTTTCTTATTCGGGGATGTTATCGACAAACAATCCCAAACTAAGCCCAAGAAGGAGGATTGGGTATTTACTGCTGAGGGCACGGACATGTATCTACCCAGGATGCCCAGAGATTACCCTATCTCGGCATTCTTCCATGCTACACATCCTAGGAAGATGATGTGGACTCTGACTCCCGATCTTCATGGCCGGCCGGGGAAGATCTTATATAACAAAGGATTGAACCAAGGAGCCTTTATGAGCAGACCTTCAGGCCCTGTTATGCCTTTCAGAGGATTAATGCCGGGCAGCGTCCCGAGTGAAGACACTTCACTGATCCAGCCGGTTCAAATATCGACTTTCTACAATAAATTTATGGGGCAGGGAGGAGTGTACCCCAAGGTTAACCCTCGCACCAGTGGTTGGCTTAGCCCCGGGAATCTTCGATGGGCCAGTTTAACCGCCTGGGCCCTGAAGCACTTCCAGATGGAGCTGGAGAGTATTGGTTTGTTTGCGTCCGTGAGCGCCACTAGTGTTGGGCTGCCTGCCAACCCCAACTTATTCTTATCTTTGATAGAGCGATATAATTTGCTCACTGGGACTTTTGCCACTCCACTAGGGGAGTTGGGCTTAGCCCTTCATGAGATGGCAGAGATTTCAAGGCTGCCAATGGGAGACACTCCTTATGAAGAGTATGTTCCCACGAATACGGAGCTGAGGGATACCAACCCTCGGGCAGTGGCAGTGTACCAGGAGCTGATGTGCCACTATCTTGCCTGCACTACTTCAAATGGGCATCTTATCTCTTCTTCCATCAGGCCAGAAATGCTAAACCGGACAAGGTTGTAGATAGCAGAGATAAACCTCTGAACCTCCTGAGCATGCTTAACGCCAACACGGTCAATGACCTCATTGAAGATGCAGGGGCTTCAGAGTATATTCTGGATGAGGAGATAGGGGGTTATCCTGCAGGCACTAAAGCCTTCAATTATATGAGGCATTGTCGCAAGCCTCTGTCGAGGGAAGCTCAACTGGCTGGCTTCCTCTCTGTCTGGCTACGCCGATGGGTAGTGCCTGGCATCGCGTCTACGGATCACATTCATCGCAACACCTTATGGCCCGTAGTGCATTTGGTGTTCAGAGCGAGTTGGACCTGCTCCCTGCCATGGTCTGTAGAATACAAGCTGGCCTGAGGGCCATTACTGATGGGCTGCTTGTAGATGATACACAGCGTGAAGGATTTTCCAGAGTGGAATTGCCATTCTTATATCTAATGGGATGGTTAATCCTTCACAACACCAGAGTGATGTCTCCCGGCTCTGCCAGCGATTCGGGAAATAACTTCTTGTTGAATTACAAGAATTCCCTTTGGAATGTGGCGAGCGTCATAGATTGCCAGCAAGCATTAAATTTTGCCCATGGCTGGAAGCTCTTCTGTACCGTCCCCCCCGTACATATCAATCAACAGGGGACGAAACTTAAGGATGCAGGTCAAGGGAGGACTATTCTTTCTCCTGAAGCCTTTTACTGGTTGGTCTGCATTAGACCTTCCCACCTGCAGTACAGAAGTGAGGACCACTGCTACTTGGAGCCTTATCTACCCAGCCGGTTCACCAGGCAATTTGGGTATGACCAGTTGCATGTGGGGAATCCCATCACCAGCTTCAAGTCCAAAGGTGGACTTATTGATGGAGCTAGAGGATGGCGGTACTTTATCATGGGTTGTACTGGTACAACTTTTGTTGTGCCCGCGACTTCTGTCTCCACGGAGTTGCGCATTCTTTACTCGTACGCGCAGTTTTATGCGTCCATCAATACCTTCCATCGTGATTTCGATATATATGGAAGTTTCAGGATGCCCTCCCAGAAGTCTACTGGAAGAGAGGAGATCCCATCCGTCTTCTCTGATGAAGGTGAAGACACTACCGGTGCAAAAAATTTCTTGTTGATAATACCGAGAGGCGTAATAGCTCCGCCAACAGAGCCTCTCGTTATCTCCAATAAGCAAAAGGCTTCCACTCTGAAAGAGCCTTCCCCCCGCAAGAAGAAGACGATCAGAGGTCCTAAAAAGACTTCCACCAAGGGGGCTTCTAGGAGTGAGCCTGTCATTTCTCCAGTTGGGGATGATTCTTTGATCAGAGGTCCTTCGCCTTTTAGAGAGGGAACCTCCACAGTTCTGGCTGACAGTGCTGGAGATTCTTTGCTCGCGATCGCTGCCGCTACTACCGCTACTGGTAGTGCTCGAGGTCGCCTTCGAGACCGAGCATATTCAGAATCAATATACCTTTATCCAGACCAATAATGGGAGTAACCCCTCCTTCGTCTGTAAGTATTTTCAGCGAGATTCCACCCGATGAATCTCGAGTGGATCTGGGTGATGACTAGGATAACTTCCCTTAAACGTCAGTTGGTGCACCCTCTTCTCCAGATATGATAGCTTGTTCAGCATCATTAAGAAATAATTTAGCTATACAGGCTGCAGACGCAACATACATACCATCGACCATGGGTAAATGTTGTCTTCACATTTTCTTCAGGAAAATTAACATCAAATTGATATTAACTTTCTCTTGTCTTCTTTTCAGGTGAAGACATCTCTGGGGAGGACGGAGTTGACACAACTTCTGACTTTGTTGCGGATCCATTTAATAAAACGGTGGTGCTCGATTTCGAAGAAGTATGCTTTGAAGCTGTCGATCTTTCATCCGCAACATTCTCGAGTATCATTCTGCCAGTGGCAGTTCAAATAATACCAGAGGAGGATGAACCCGCCATCTCGTCTGTACCTCCTTCGTCGATTATACTAGCAACTTCAACTGTTGTTGGTTTCTCTTCTTTTGTCGCGCCATATGTTGAAGCAACGACTGTGGCGACCTCCTCTGCAGTCATTCCAGAAACGAGACTTACCGATATTGCGGCCACTCCCAGCGTCCATTCGAGCTTTGCTATGCTAGTGGATCAATACACTAGCATATTCTATCTCACTTTGAAAGAATTGATATCGATGGTGCTGGAGAAGAACCTAGATTTTGATGCTCTGAAGATGTCCTCCAATCTCCCTATAGTACAGATTAGAAACTTCAGTGACGCTGAAAGAGCTGATGCGCTAGAACAAATAGTTAATGGTTTAGAACAACCCATTAACGAGTATTTGCAACTATCCCGAGGCAGCATCGACGATCTGGTTCAAGCTGAGTATGACTCCTTGACTGCAGAACTTGCTGAGCAAATAGAATCTCTAAACAAATCCATCCAGGAACAGCATCAAGAGATGGATAAAGAGCAGGCTGTCTTGGTGGAGTTTATTCCTCAGCTAGCTGAGTGCCAGGCCGAATTTGAGGGAAATGAAGCGAGGGTTCGAGAATTGGAAGCTGAACTTGCTCAGGCAAGGAAGAGGCTTCTCAAGACATCGGCAGTCCGCAATGTGCTGAAGGGCCAAGTGGATACAACTAAACAGAACTTGACTCATTCGGGTGTTATCCACGTAAATTTTGTTAATTCTCTGTCCGGACTATCTCGCTTAAGCAACGACAAAGCAAGGCTGGAACGGGCTCGCAACAGTATTTTGAACTCCAGGAATGAGAGGATGGCTGCTTTGGCACAACAGATTAAGGATTTAACTGCTCCTCCCCAATGATGTACCTTTTTGTTTCTCCTATAATTTCTCAGAGATAATAAAAAATATATTTTCTGACTTTGTGGATCCATCACTATAGAGTATGATAGGCTAAGATGAAAGTGATATCAGAGGTATCATGAACATGACATACTTTCATTAAGGTTTTGCTGAATATAAATCTATTCAGAAGTAATATGAACCTGATAGAATATAATCCAGCTAAATTTGTATACTAAACACTATCAGAGGTAATATGAACATGATAGGTTTATAAATTAGTTAAGCATATCCATTTAAGAGGTCATATGAATCTGATAGAATATGATCCAGCTAACCTTTGTGCATGGTATCGTCAGAATAAGATCTTCATCATACTCCGTTAAGTAAAGGAGATCAAGTATAGTACTTCTTCGGGAATTTGCAGTTGATAATAGCCATTATCAAATTTTTCATTAGACTTGGCTAATCTGTAAGTGCCATTTGCAACCATATAAGGACCTTCCATTTCTTTATAATTATTTGTGCGAACTTTGGTTAGTTAAGGACATCCCACTGGGGGATTCTTTGGTGGACCTATTATTTGTTGCGCACGTCGAGTGCAAATAATAAGTTCAAAACAAGCCCTATCAGAGGTAGTATGGACGTGATAGGTTTTGTGGCTGGTAAAGACGTCTTGCTGGAAGATTTTTGTGGACCCATTACTTTTTGTGCACGAGAGTGCAAGTAATAAGTTTGAGACAAGTCCTGACAGAGGTAATATAGGCGCGATAAAATATGACTCTATGGGGATGAATATGGACTGACTCTTTCTTTGCTGGGGAAAATGAGGATAGTTCAGAGGTAATATGGACATGAACATTTTGATTCTATTACGGGCATTCCACAGAGGGGTTTTTTGGTAGACCTATTACTTCTTATGCACGAGAGTGCAAGTAATAAGTTTAGGATAAGCCCTGCCAGAGGTAATATGGACGTGGCAGTTTTTGTGGACCTAACACCACTGGCGTACTTAGAATAAAGTACGGGTGTTAAGTTGAGATGACAACCGATATCAGAGGTAATATGGACATGATAATCGATAGCCGGACAGGAAGGTTTGTTCAGAGGTAATATGAACATGACAAAACTCAGCCTGAGAGAAATATTATGACAGCAGTTCAGAGTTAATATGGACGTGAACATTTGTCCGAAGAACTCTTTGAAAGAGTGATTCGTTGAGTGTGGTTGTTTGATAATAAACGAAAGAAATGAAACTAGGTTTATATAAAAACCCTTTCTTTGGTTTACAAACAAGAAGTACAATTAATCCTATACGAGGATGTTAAGTACAA
This sequence comes from Iris macrosiphon, assembly GCA_036927795.1. Lineage (NCBI taxonomy): Eukaryota > Viridiplantae > Streptophyta > Magnoliopsida > Asparagales > Iridaceae > Iris > Iris macrosiphon. Next base: position 142,963,594 of record JAYESA010000009.1, on the reverse strand, counting down.
ATTTAATCTGGGTAAATATTGCTATAGGAGTCTGATCTGCGGTCGATCACTTTGTCCCTTGGACCACACGATGATGAAGAAGTGCTGTAGAAGAAGGAGAAGCTTCAAAGATTGCAAGAAGGAGTGGATGCTCGATGCCAAAATCGTCAATCACTACTCTCTGTCTGTGCTCTGGATTCTTCTCTCTTCGATTTTTTGACCCTTGACCTCTGTCAATAGAGGTATCTATTTATAGAGTTTAGTGACAGTAACCGTCCAGTCGGCGTAGAAGCTGAACAATGGAGAGTGTAGAACTTTTTACGCGATGATTATAATAACTGCCACCCACGTATAAATGATCTTCTGAATCCGCGTGTGACGCGTGTCCCATTATGAGGTAACGCGTATAACTGCTGCGAAGATCATGGCATACAAGCCACGTAGGTAACTGCCCCTCGCGTAGAAAAGGTTGGCGTAGAAGCCAATGACTGTCACCATGGCGTAGAAGCCAAATAGTTGTCAAGTTAGCGTAGAAGCCAAGTAGGCGTAGAAGCCTGATGCTGTATGGATAGGTAGCTAGCGGAAGGACAGCCGGTTATCCTTGCTTGACTGAGGTCTTGAGCGTATTCTAGACAAAATAGCCTTATCACGTACCAATGCAAATATAGCCTGAATTGGCGTATTTCAATGAGATAGCGTACATCATACTCCTATAGCTAAAAATAGCCAGGTCGGCGTATTTCAAGGAGATAGCGTACAACGTACTCCTATAACTGAAAATAGCCTGATGGCGTAATATGCAGAGGTACTGATGTGGACGTATTAGCCATAATTATGGCTCACCCAGTCTTTGAAAGTAGAACCAAATCTCGTGCATTAAATGCAGAGATCTGCCCCTATCACGCGCATTAACTGCAGAGACGTGCCTCGAGCTTTGTACGAAGAGCAGCTTTTGACGTGGCAGTTTGTTTCGTCTCCTGCTGAGCGTAAAAGCTCACGTCTGCCTGTGTAAAACTAGGCAGCGTATTCTCTTGAATGCGTAAAAGCAAATTGTATCAAAGAAATATCACTAAACGACGGTCTGGGTCTCTGTGCAGGATCATTATTACAGCCATCCTCTCGATCGTCATGCGGTACTCTTTGTCAGGGGTCAGGTTCACTGCATGATCTGACAGGTTCGTTCGAAGAATACGAAGAGTCCCTCGTACAACTTCCCACTGCATTAAAAGCGAGCAGGTTTTACGCCAAAGGGACGATGTAACAACCTTTTTACGCCAAAGCAGTCTGGAAATACTGTATTACGCGGGTTATTCTGGAGCTTATATTTTACGCTATACTAGCGATGAAGCTCTGCTGTACGCCGATGTCTCTGAAGTCATGTCTTACTCCACACAGCACTGAAACTCTGCTTTACGTGGGTTTTATGCATACTGCGTATAATTCTGAAGCGTATTTTTTATGCTTCTACAAGACCCCCTTCAAAGTTTTCAAATTCCTCGTAATTTGAAATACTTTGAATGAAGCATGAAACGGTCAAGTCTGACTCGTTCCTCGAGGCTGATTTCTCGGCGATTTTTTTAGGAGTTTGTTGGGATTCGGTGTGTTCATCTCTGCCTATAAAAAGGCGAATAGGTTAACCTGTCTTTCCCACACTTCCTTCACCATACAGAGATGATTGCCGAACTTTGTCGGGTCGACTTGAGGAAGAAGAAGATCATGTTCTTCCAGCATGTAAGGAGCCAAAAAAGAAGGCATCTTCGAGCAAATATCCTCTGCAACGATGGATCATGGAAGGATATTATAGCTTCCTTTGCTCGGAATGATCAGCAATTTTATATGGCGATTCGTCCAGGAGAGAGGAAGGGTCACATTCGACCACACAGTTTGCAAGCTGTATTTTCTCCTGTTACGACGCTGGCCGAGGATAGGCAGTTTGGCCCTATCTTCCAATATTGAGTTGGGTCTAAACCCCCAACTCAATTCTAGGGCATGTCTGCCATGGCGTATGGAGGATGGGCTCTTGAATAATTTAGACAAGCCCAGTTGTGTATCCTCCCGCCATTAATCATTTTCTTGTTCATCGACTGTGGAAGTCGATGAACTGCTGCAGAAGACAGAAAAGATCTCCACCAATATGAGAACCTGGCAGAACAGATTCTTGGCGTAATCCTAAATAAAAATGAGAACCCTTTGTAGCAAAAGGATTTCCATCATATGTAATCATGATGATGAAAAATCCTTTGTAGACTGGATTTCCATCATATGTAATCATGATTAATAAAATTGTCTTCTTTTACGCATCTGATGATTTGCCATATTTTGCTATGATAAAGTCTGAATAGTGTGCAGCTTCGATACGTCTGAATAACTTTACGCCGACTCTGATAAAAAGAGTATATGATCTCGTCCCGTCTTTTATGCGTAGCCGAAGACACGTAGAAAGCTGCTTAGTATTTAAGTTGAAGATCCAAACTGTCATGCTGTTTTGGACAAGGAGTAGCGTAGAATTCTGAACTGTCACTCCTTTGATAAGAAGAATTCTTGTTCAGACCATCATCTTCAAGAATGATTTCCCGAAAATCCCTTGAAATAGGGTGAGAAATGGCTATCAAAACTGGCCATGCTTGAACTGTAGAGAAAAGATTCTGACTGGATTTTGGATGAACTTCCAATCGACCCAAGAAGAAGAATCATTTTTAATGCTGAACTCTGTATGTTTTGGGTACTTGGGGTATTTTGTGGCCAAGAAGGAGCATCTTCTGCGTAAACCCTTGTAATTGGCCGTCTTGAGAATTGTTCAGATATACGCATACCCTGGCCTGCGTATTTTAAGATATGCGAAAAGTTATAGATCTGTAGCATAGATGAGCATAAAATCATAGATTTGTAGCCTCTCGAGCGTAAAAGCTGCTGAGCATAAAAGCATCCGGGCATGAAACCATAGATTTATAGCCTCTTAAAAAAAAAAAATTTCGATCGTGAAGTCGTAGATTTGTAGCCTCTGAGCGTAAAAAGCTTCTGAGCGTGAAATCATAGATTTATAGCCTCTGAGCGTGAAGTCGTAGGTTTGTAGCCTCTCGAGCGTAAAAGCTACCGAGCGTAAAAGCATCCGGGCGTAAAACCATAGACTTATAGCCTCTGAGCGTAAAACCGTAGATTTGTAGCCTCTTGAGCGTAAAAGCTCCTTAGCGTAAAAATCATAGATCTGCTCTACACGAAAAACTTTTTGAATCTGCTGACTGTCCATCTTACCTAAATGATAGGCTGACGTGGTCCCCAATCATAACCGAATATTAAATATCGGATTTGGTTAGGGATTCAAAGAGTTTATCTGAACTCTATAAATACCCCAAGGCCTTCAGAGAAAAAACTCTTCATCTGTCTTTTGCAAAAATCCTTTGTTCCTTTGAGAGCACTTTTTCGTCTCTTCTTTTGAGAACTCTGAGTTTTAGCCATGGCACCGAAACAACCTTCCACCGCTAAGGGAAAGAAAGCTGCCTCTTCTTCTCGCTCCTCTGCTCAAGCACGAGCGACTCACATTGGGCTGAGCGAACCTCGCTCTGAACAAAGTGTCCCACCGTCAAGTTGTGTACCAGGCGTCATAGGTAAAGCTTTTGGGACGACAAAAATGAAAACCCTTCGCACACGTTGTACGTGAACGCGTTAGGTCATCTTCTGTGCTGAGAGCCTCTTCGAGGAAGATGATACACAGGGATATTTTATCATTTACGCCCACATTCCTAATGTGTCAGCGTAAAAACTCCATATTTTCGCACTCTGGCGTAAAAGCTTTGATTGTCGAAATTTGACGTATATTACAAAATTTGAGTGTTACGCTCTGGATGAAAATTTTGGCGTAACAACTCAAATTTTGGCAGTCTGGCGTAAAAACACAGATTGTCAGATTTTTGTGTATACTGCCAATCTTGAATTTTACGCCTCGAAAATAGATTCCAGCGTAAAAACTCAAGTTTTTATAGTCTTGGCGTAAAAGCACACTATTGATCTTTGGCGTAAGCCGCAAGACTGTAATATCTAGTATAGAAACTGACTTGTTCTTCTTGTATTTTGTAGTGGACTTGCAGATACCTCTATTGGCTGAGGTGATGGGTCCTGCTGCTGGGATGCTGAACTCCAATTACCTGGAGGATTTGTCCAATGTGACATTCCCTATTTCTGGAACCCAGTATCCTGAAGGAAGGGGAATTCAGATATCGTCTCAAGGAGAACGAATGCTGTTGAGTATGATCAACGGGGAGCCCTTGACGTATCTAGATGGGGACAAATATATAAAACCAGCTTTCCTATTCGAGGATATGATTGACAAACAATCCCAGACGAAGCCCAAGAAGGAAAATTGGGTTTTTACTGCTGAGGGCATGGTCATGTACCTGCCCAGGATGTCGAGAGATTACCCTATCTCGGTATTCTTCCATGCCACGCATCCCAGGAAGATGTCGTGGACCCTGACCCCTAATCTTCACGGCCAGCCGGGAAAGATATTTTATCAGAAGGGATCAGGCCAAGGATTATTTGTGAGCCGCCCTTCAGGCCCTGTCATGCTTTTCAGGGGATTATTTTCGAGCAGCGTCCCGAGTGAAGACACTTCACTGCTCCAGCCAGTCCAATTATCAACTTTTTACAATGACTTCATGGGGCATGGAGGAGTATACCCCAAGGTTAATCCTCGGACCAACGGGTAGCTTACCCCTGTAAATCTTCGATGGGCTCGTTTAACTGCCTGGGCCTTGAAGCATTTTCAGACGGAGCTGGAGAGCATTGGTCTATTCGTGGCTGTGAATGCTACCAGTGTTGGGCTGCCTCTCAACCCCAACCTATTTTTGGCTTTGATGGAGCGGTATATCTCGCTCACTGGGACTTTCGCCACTCCGCTAGGGGAGTTGGGATTGGCCCTTCACAAGATGGCAGAGATTTCAAGACTGCCAATGGGGGATACTCCTTATGAAGAGTATGTTCCCACAAACAGGGAGCTGAGGGATACAAACCCTCGGACAGTGGCAGTGTACCAGGAGCTAATGAGCCATTATCTAGCGTGCACCACCTTCTATAATGAGCCCTCTAATTTGGCTCATACCAACAAATGGGCGTCATATCTCTTCTTTCATCAGGCCAGAGATGCTAAGCCAGACAAGGTTGTGGATATCAGAGATAAACCCTTGAATTTTTTGAGCGTGCTTACTGCTCAGACAGTCGATGATCTTATTGAAGACGTTGGGGCTTCAGATCAAGTTCTCGACGAGGGGATAGGGAGTTATCCTGTAGGCACTAAAGCCTACAGTTATATGAGGCATTACCGCAGGCCTCTGTCAAGGGAAGCTCAACTGGCTGGCTTCCTCTCTGTATGGCTACGCCGATTGGTAGTACCTGACATCGCATTTGTGGATCGCATTCATCATAACACCTTATGGCTTGCAGTGCGTTTGGTGTTTGGGGCAAGACTGGGCCTGCTCCCTGCCATGGTATGCAGGATACAAGCTGGCCTGAGGGCCATTACTGATGGGCTGCTTGCAGATGAAACACGACGTGAAAGCTTTCCCAGGGCAGAATTATAGTTCCTATATCTGATGGGATGGTTAATTCTTCATAACCCCAGGGTGATGTCTCCCGGCTCTGCTAGTAGTTCGGAAAATAATTTCTTGTTGAATTACAAGAATTTCACTTGGAACGTGACCACTGTCGACTGTCGGCGAGCATTAAATTTTGCTCATAGTTGGAAGCTCTTCTGTATCTTCCCCACTGTACATATCAATCAACAGGGGACGAGACTTCAGGATTCAGGTGACGAAAAGACAGTTCTTTCTCTCGAAGCTTTTTATTGGTTGGTCTATATTAGACCTTCCCATTTGTTGTACAGAAGTGAAGACCATTGCTTCTTCGAGACTTATCTGTCAAGTCGGTTCGCCAGGCAGTTTGGGTATGACCAATTGTATGTGGGAAATGCCATCACCAGCTTCAAGTCCAGAGGTAGACTTATTGATGGAGCGAGAGGATGGCGGTACTTCATGATGGGTTGTACTGGAGCAACCTTTACTATGCCCGCGACTTCTCTCTCCATGGAGTTGCGCATCCTCCATTCGTACGCCCAATTTTATGTGGCCATCAATACCTTCCATCGTGATTTTGATATGCGTGGAAGTTTTAGGATGCCCTCTCATAAGTCCACTGGAAGGGAGGAGGTCCCATCAGTTTTCTCTGATGAAGGTGAGGACCCTGTCGGTACAGATGAGTTTTTGTTGACAATACCGAGAGGCGTAATACCTCCGCCTGCAGAGCCTCTTGTTATCCCCAGTAAGCGAAGGGCTCCTATTCTGAAAGAGACTTTCCCTTGCAAGAAAAAGAAGACTGTTTGTGGTCCTGTCAGGACTTCCAGCCATGAGGCTCCTAGGAGTGAACCTGCTGTTTCCCCTGTTGGGGTTGATTTTTTGACTAGAGGTCCTTCGCCTATTAGAGAGGGAACCTCCACATTTTCGGCTGGCAGTGCCGGAGATTCTTTGCTCGAGACTGCTGTCGCTGCTACCGCTTCAGGTAGTGCTACGAGATCGCCTTCGAGGTCGAGCAAAATAAGATTGCATATACCTTTATCCAGACCAGTAACAGGAGTAACCCCTGCCGCGTCTGTAAGTATATCCAGCGAGATTCTACCCGATGAGCCTCGAGTGGATCTTGGTGAAGACCTGGAAGAATACCTGTCAGTGTCATTTGGCGCACCCCCTTCTCCAGGTATGACAGCTCGCTTAACATCATTAAGAAATGATTTAGCTGTAGTGGCTGCAGACGCGACATATATACCATCGGCCATGGGTAAATGTCGTCTTTATGCCTCTTTTAGAAAAATTAACATCAGGTTGATATTAACTTTCTCTTGTCTTCTTTTCAGGGGAAGACATCTACGGGGAGGGCAGCGTCAACGCAACCTTTGGCTTTGTTGCAGCTCCTGCCGATGAAACGGTGGTGCTCGACTTTGAAGAGGCAACATTTTTGGGTGCTGGCTCGCCCAATACAGTCCCGATATCTTCAGAGGAGGATGAGCCTGTCATCACGACTATGCCTCCTTTGAGTACGTCAGCCACTTCGACCGTTGTTGGTGCCTCTACTTTTGTCGCGCCATCTGCTGAAGCGACGACTGTGACGACACCCTCTGTAGTCGTTCCTGGAAGGGGATTCACCGATATTGTAGCCACTCCCAGCATCCATTCGGATTTCGCCATGATAGTTGAGCAGTATACTAGTATTTTCTACATCACTTTGAAAATGCTGATATCAATGGTGCTGGAGAAGAATCTAGGCTTCGAGGCTCTGAGGATGTCCTTCCAGGTTGCGATAGCGCCGATCAGAAATTTCAACGACGCTGGGAGAGCTGATGTGCTGGAGCAAATAGTTAATAGTTTAGAATAATCTATTAACGAGTATTTGCAACTATCCTGAGGCAGCATTGATAACCTGATTCAGGCTGAGTATGACTCCATGACTGCGGAACTTGTTGGGAAGATGGAAACTCTGAGCAAATCCATCGAGGCACAGCAGAAAGAGATAAATGAAGAGCATGCCGTATTGGGGTATGTCATTCCCCAGCTGGCTAAGTGCGAAGCCGAATACGAGAAAGAGGCAGCGAGGGTCCACAAATTAGAAGATAAACTCGCTCAGGCAAAGAAGAGGGCTCTCGCTTTATCGGCAGCTCGAGATGTGTTGAAGGACCGGATGGAAGGGGTTCAGCAGAACCAGGCATAAGCGGGTGTCATCCACGCAGGTTTTGTACATGCTCGGTCTGAACTGTCTGCCTTGAATAATGAGGACGCAAGGTTGGAGCGGGCTCGCGCTAAAGTTTTGAGCTCGAGGAATGAGAGAATGGCCTCTCTGGCGCGACAGATTCGTGACTTAACTGCTCCTCCCCAATGATGTACCTTTTGCTTTTATGTGTAACTTGCTCTTTCTGGAGATAATAAAGAGACTTTATCTGACTTTGCTGGACCCATCATTTTTTTAATATAAATAATAGGTTAGGGTGAAAGTGATATCAGAGGTATCATTAACATGACATACTTTCATTAAGGTTTTGCTGAATGTAAATCTATTCAGAGGTAATATGAACCGGATAGAATATAATCCAACTAAATTTATATACTAAACACTATCAGAGGTAATATGAACATGATAGGTTTACAAATTAGTTAAGTATATCCATTAAGAGGTCATACGAATCTGACAAAATATGATCCAGCTAACCTTTGTGCATGGTATCGTCAGAATAAGATCTTCATCATACTCTGTTAAATGAAGGAGATCAAGTATAGTACTTCTTCGGGATTTTGTAGTTGATAGTAGCCAAAAAAAATTATTAGACTTGGCTAATCTGTAAGCGCCATTTGAGAATGTTGTTTCAATCATATAAGGGCCCTCCATTTCTTTATGATTGTTTGTATGAACTTCGGATATTGTACTAGAGGTAATATGGACGTAGTACGATACCGTATTTGTTGAGGACATCCCACTAGGGGATTTTTGGTGGACCTATTATTTGTTGTGCACGTTGAGTACAAAATAATAAGTTCGAAACAAGTCCTATCAGAGGTAGTATGGACGTGATAGGTTTTTTGGTTTGGTAAAGACATCCTGCTAGGGAATTTTTTGTGGACCCATTACTTTTTGCGCACGAGAGTGCAAGTAATAGGTTTGAGACAAGTCCTGCCAGAGGTAACATAAATACGATAAAATACGACTCTGTGGGGATGAAATAGGGACTGACTCTTTCTCCGCTGGGAAAATGAGGATAGTTCAGAGGTAATATAGACATGAACATTTTGTTTTCCATTGCGGGCATTCCATAGGGGAATTTTTGTGGACTTATTACTTCTTGTGCATGAGAGTGCAAGTAATAAGTTTTAAGACAAGCCCTGCCAGAGGTAATATGGACATGGCAGTTTTTGTGGACCTAACACCACTGGTGTACTTAGAGTTAAGTACGGATGCTAAGTTGAAATAACAACCGCTATCAGAGATAATATGGACATGATGATCGATAGCCAAAAACTCGGATGGTTTGTTCAGAGGTAATATAAACATGACAAACTTTTGAGTCGTGACTCCACTGGGGATGGAGGTATACATCTGCTCAGAGGTAATATGGACATGGCAATTTTTGTGGACCTAACACCACTGGCATACTTAGAGTTAAGTACGGGTGCTATGTTGAGACGACAACCGATATCAGAGATAATATGGACATGATGATCGATAGCCAAAAACTCGAAAGGTTTGTTCAGAGGTAATATGAACATGACAAACTTTTGAGTCGTGACTCCACTGGGGATGGAGGTATACATCTGCTCAGAGGTAATATGGACATGGCAGTTTTTGTGGACCTAACACCACTGGCGTGCTTAGAGTTAAGTACGGATGCTAAGTTGAGACGACAACCGATATCAGAGGTAATATGGACATGATAATCGATAGCCGGTTTAGGAAGGTTTGTTCAGAGGTAATATGAACATGACAAACTTTTGAGTCGTGACTCCACTGGGGATGGAGGTATACATCTGCTCAGAGGTAATATAGACATGGCAGTTTTTGTGGACCTAACACCACTGGCGTACTTAGAGTTAAGTACGGGTGCTAAGTTGAGACGACAACTGATATCAGAGGTAATATGGACATGATGATTGATAGCCAAAAACTCGGAAGGTTTGTTCAGAGGTAATATGAACATGACAAACTTTTGAGTCGTGACTCCACTGGAGATGGAGGTATACATCTGCTCAAAGGTAATATGGACATGACAGTTTTTGTGGACCTAACACCACTGGCGTACTTAGAGTTAAGTACGGGTGCTAAGTTAAGACGACAACCGATATCAGAGGTAATATGGACATAATAATCGATAGCCTGTTTAGGAAGGTTTGTTCAGAGGTAATATGAATATGACAAACTCGGCCTGAGAGAATCATTACGACAGCAGTTCAGAGGTAATATGGACGTGAACTCATGTCCGAAGAATTCGTTGTGGAGTGATTTTCCTGAGTGGGGATAGACTTGAAGAATCCGTTGGGGAAACTTTAGGGACTCATCATTCGGTATTTTCTTGAGAGAGCAAATTATTACGTAAGAGTGAAATCAATTTGCAGTGATTGTTTCCTCGTTTATAAATGCAAAGTGATAATTTTGGCATCGATCAACTCCTGGATTCTCCTTTTCAGTACATAGCAAGCCCTTATAGGGTAATGAATGTACCGATGGAAGAGACAATAATCTGGATCATCGACTTTGCCAGCCCTCTCAGGGTATTTGATGTTGGGTAGCTGAAGTTTGTTTTCCTTCATCAATATATTGAAGATTTCCATGATGTCATCTTCATTGAAGGAGAAAGTCCCTTTTAGCCTTCGGGCTCCCGATGCCTGAGTTTTACTGTCTTGCGGGAAGATCGTCATCGTTGTATCATCTTCGGACTCAGAGGGAATTCTACCCCCCTTTGGATGCTGCCCTATTTTGTCAAGGTAGACTATCCCCAGACATGTCGTGGCGTTTGCCCACAGAAGTTGATTTAGAAGGACCTGCCTCTGGTATTACAGGATCAGACTCTGGAGGTTTGGAGTTTGCAAGAGATGCAGTATACCCCAACCCGAAACGAGTTTGTTGACAGTAAGGATTACCATGCAACGGTGTTCGTCTGCCTTTTCCATAGTTGAGGCCTTGTTTCAACTTCAAATCATAGCCCATCTTTTGTATAATCTTTAAAGCTTGTGGGCTATATCTGTGGATTTGAATTTTTCCAGCATCAGACTCGCGAGATTCTTCTTGTACAATCGGTCTATTCCGTATTCGACCGAAGATTATTTGATGCTGGTCATCGCGAGTTGGTGGAACAATAAAGACAGAATCTTTATGTGGCCCATATGTCATGACGACCTTAGATGTTGACGCATCTTCCCATATGATCTCCCCACGCTTGGTAGTTAGGGGAACTGAATCCTGGTTATGACCCCTGTCTTTGCGTTTCTGGATCAAGAATTCATGCAAGTTAGGAGGATTAACAACAGCAGAAGAAGAAGGCTTATTCTACCTTTTTGCATCATTTGGAATGCGGATATTGGGAACCATAACTCTCTCCCTACCATATGAATATAGCAATTCAGCCATGTGAGTAGCACATGATCCATGAGGAGCGTATCTATCTACAAACTGGGTCTTCTTTACGCCGAAAGGCTTATCCTGGCGTAATCTGGGACTCTGCTCAGGTTGGCGTAAAACTGAGGAAGTCCTCAAATGGCCATCAGCATTCCGCGTAATCTGAAGAGCGGGCAAATTCTTCTCTTGATAGCATAAAAGCCGAGAGGTCAGGAAATCTGCTACTTGTTTTCCCTTGTGGAGATTGCAGGGACCCTCTGCTTTTCCACGGAGGGAAGATGTATTTTTATGCGCGGAGCGCGTTTGGAATTTCTGAATTGGCACTGAGGCATTATCAGAAATTTTGTCTGCCATGTCACAGACGGAAGACTAAATTTTATGCGCAGGGCGCGGAGCAGACTTATGGATTAGCACTGAGGCATAACCAGAAGCTTTGTTTGCCACGTCATAGACGGAAGACAGAGTTTTATGCGCAGAGCACGGAGTAGACTTCTGGACTAGCATTAAGGCGTTGCCAGAAGTTTTGTCTGCCACGTCACAGACGGGAGACAGAGTTTTACGCGTGGGGCGTGCAGGTTGCAAAGCTACAACCTTGTTGGTCGGAGAAACCAGAGAGTCGGCAGGAATGGTAGGGGATGTCCGGGGCATCCACATCTTACGCAGTTTCCTGTTATCTTGGACAGAGAGGGAATGAGAGCTACCCCCTGCTCGAAGCATGTCTTCGTAGGCTGACTGGTCGAATTGGACGACCAAGATCTTCTTCATTGATCCTACTGATACTACATCGTGTTGAGCAATTGCTTTCTCATCAGATGAGAAAGAGGTCCACAGCAGAGTCGCCATCTTGTGTTTGATAATAAACGAAAGAAATGAAAATAGGTTTATACAAAAACTCTTTCTTTGGTTTACAAACAAGAAGTACAATTAATCCTATACGAGGATGTTAAGTATAAAATTTAATCTGGGTAAATATTGCTATAGGAGTCTGATCTGCGGTCGATCACTTTGTCCCTTGGACCACACAATGATGAAGAAGTGCTATAGAAGAAGGAGAAGCTTCAAAGATTGCAAGAAGGAGTGGATGCTCGATGCCAAAATCGTCAATCACTACTCTCTGTTTGTGCTCTGGATTCTTCTCTCTTCAATTTTCTGACCTTTGACCTCTGTCAATAGAGGTCTATATTTATAGAGTTTAGTGACAGTAATCGTCCAGTCGGCGTAGAAGCTGAACAATGGAGAGTGTGGCACTTTTTACGCGACGGTTATAATAACTGCTACCCACGTATAAATGATCTTCTGAATCCGCGTGTGACGCGTGTCCCATTATGAGGTAACGCGTATAACTGCTGCGAAGATCACGGCATGCAAGCCACGTAGGTAACTGCCCCTCGCGTAGAAAAGGTTGGCGTAGAAGCCAATGACTGTCACCATGGCGTAGAAGCCAAATAGTTATCAAGTTGGCGTAGAAGCCAAGTAGGCGTAGAAGCCTGATGCTGTATGGATAGGTAGCTAGTGTAAGGACAACCGGTTATCCTTGCTTGACTGAGGTCTTGAGCGTATTCTAGACAAAATAGCCTTATCACGCACCAATGCAAATATAGCCTGAATTGGCGTATTTCAAGGAGATAGCGTACAACGTACTCCTATAGCTAAAAATAGCCAGGTCGGCGTATTTCAAGGAGATAGCGTACAGCGTACTCCTATAACTGAAAATAGTCTGATGGCGTAATATGCAGAGGTGCTGATGTGGACGTATTAGCCATAATTATGGCTCACCCAGTCTTTGAAAGTAGAACCAAATCTCGTGCATTAAATGCAGAGATCTGTCCCCATCATGCGCATTAACTGCAGAGACGTGCCTCGAGCTCTGTACGAAGAGCAGCTTTTGACGTGGCGGTTCATTTCGTCTCCTGTTGAGCGTAAAAGCTCACGTCTGCCTGTGTAAAACTAGGCAGTGTATTCCCTTGAATGCATAAAAGCAATTTGTATCAAGGAAATGTCACTAAACGACGGTCTGGGTCTCTATGCAGGATCATTATTACAGCCATCCTCTCGATCGTCGTGCGGTACTCTTTGTCAGGGGTCAGGTTCACTGCATGATCTGACAGGTTCGTTCGAAGAATACGAAGAGTCCCTCGTACAACTTCCCACTACATTAAAAGCGAGCAGGTTTTACGCCAAAGGGGCGATGTAACAATCTTTTTACGCTGAAGCAGTCTGGAAATACTGCATTACGCAGGTTGTTCTGGAGCTTATATTTTACGCTGTACTAGCGATGAAGCTCTGTTGTACGTCGATGACTCTGAAGTCATGTCTTACGCCACCCAGCACTGAAACTCTGCTTTACGCGGGTTTTATGCATACTGCGTATAATTCTACAGCATATTTTTCATGATTCTACAGTGGTCTATCCAAACATGAAGATAGACCAAAGGGTTGATCCACTGGGGAGATTGATGGGACGATAGCTCAGAGGATATATGAACATGGCTAGCGTCTAACGAGATTGTTTTTGAATAGTCATTGCGGGAGTGTGCGAGTAGTCCTAAGGATTGCTCCACTGGGGAGAGTTTTGAGGATCCATCATCCATTGCGTACCCGGGATTTTTGGATACGGATGATGGTTCTTTACAAGAATTTGTAACGAAGGAGAAAATGTTGCACATAGGTCCTTGCTGGGATGCCAAATTGCTGAACATATCTATCCAGAGGTCCTATAAACATGGTAGAATATTATTCTCGATCTTCGACGATCGAGAAAATATTGCACATAGGCACTTGCTGGGGATGAATAACCAAGAATTAATTTGTTCAACTGGGTTGTGGACTTATTACCTATGGCGTACTTTAAGTACAGATAATAAGTTGAAACGACTAGCACTATCACGGGTTATGCGAACGTGATAGTAGGAAGTCGAAGAGAAGAACTTCACTCAGAGGTAATGTGGACATGGAAAAGTTCTGAAAATATCTTACTCAGAGGTAATGTGGACGTGGTAAGATATGACTCAGTGGAGATAAAGAAAAATAGGGCAGAGAAAATATGGGAATGACCATTTTTGTGGTGATAGATTTACTCTGCTGGAGAAAGTGGAAAGACGTAGTTCAGAGGTAGTATGGACGTGAACTGATCTATAGCCACAAACTGGGAGGTTTGCTCAGAGGTCATTTGGACATGGCAAATTCAGCTGGAGAAACAAAACAATTTGTTTGGACAATAGTTCAGAGGTAATATGGACGTGAACTCATGTCCGAAAAATTCACTGTGGAGTAATTTTATGGGGATAGTCCTGAAGAATCCGCTGGGGAAACTTTTAGGGACTCATCATTCGGTACCTCTTGAGGGAGCAAATTGTCACCTTAGAGTGAAATCAATTTGCAGTGACCATCTTTTCGTTTATAAATGCAAAGTGGTGACTTTGGCATCGATCAACTCTTGGATTCTCCTTTTTAGTACATAGCATGCCCTTGTGGGGTGATGAATGTACCGATGAAAGAGACAATAATCTGGGTCATCGACTTTGCCAGCCTTTTCAGGGTATCTGATGTTGGGTAGCCGAAGTTTGTTTTCCTTCATCAATATATTGAAGATTTCAATGATGTCATCCCCATTGAAGGAGAAAGTCCCTTTTGGCTTTTGAGCTTCCGATACCTGAGTCGTACGGTCCTCAGGAAGGATGGTCATAGTTGCATCATCTTCGGACTCAGAGGGAATTCTACCCCCAGCCTCGGATACTGTTCTATTTTGTCGAGGGAGACCACCCCCAGACATGTTGTTGTCTGGTTCTTTTTCTTCTTTTTGTTTGCCCTTGTCCACAGAAGTTGATTAGAAGGACCTGCCTCTGGTATTTTAGGATCAGACTCTAGAGGTTTGGTTGCAAGAGATGCAGCAAACCCTAACCCAAAATAATTTCGTTGACAGTAAAGATCACCATGCAACGGTATTCGTCTGCCTTTTCCATAGTTAAGGCCTCGCTTCAACTTCATATCATAACCCATATTTTTTATAATCCTCAAAGCTTGTGGGCTATATCTGTGGATTTACATTCTCCCAACATCTGACTCGCGAGAATTTTCTTCTACAATCGGTCTATTCCGCATACGACCGAAGATTATGTGATGCTGGTCGTTGTGAGTTGGTGGAACAATAAAGACAGAATCTTCATGTGACCTATATGTCATGACGATATTAGATGTTGACGCATCTTCCCACATGATCTCCCCACGCTTGGAAGTTAGGGGTGCTAAATCTTGATTTTGACCCCTGTCTATGTGTTTCTGGATCAAAAAATCACGCAAATCAGTGAGATTAGCAGAAGAAGAATGAGAAGGCTTATTCTGCCTTTTTATATCAGTGGGCCTGTCGAGATTATGAACCAGAACACTTTTTCTGCCATATGGGTAGAGCAGTTCAGCCGTGTGGGTAGCATACAATCCATCATCCGTCTGAGGAGCATATTTCCCCATGAAGCGGGTCTTCTTTACGCGGATGGGCTTACCCTGGCATAATCTGGAGCTTCGCACGGGTTGGCGAAAAAGGGAAGAGCCCTAAAATGGCCTCCAGCGTCACGCCTAATCTGAAGAGCGGACAACTTCTTCTCTTGGTGGCGTACAACTCTAGCGGTCGAGAGATTCGCCACTTGTTTTCCCTTAATGTGATACAAGGGTCCATCTGCCTCTTTATAGATGGGAGATGTATTTTTACGCGCAGGGCGTGTTTGAAATTTCTGAATTGGCGCTGAGGCCTTGTCAAAAAATGTGTCTACCACGTCACAGACGGGAGACATAGTTTTACGCGCAGGGCACGTTCTAGACTTCTGGATTGGCACTAGGGCATTGCCAGAAGCTTTGTCTGCCATGTCATAGATGGGACACGGATTTTTACGCACAGAGCGTATAGGTTGTGATGTCACAACCTTGTTGGTCGGAGAAAGAGAGTACGCAGGAAGGGTAGAGGATGTCCGGGGCATCCATACTTTATGCAGCTTCATGTTGTCCTGGACAGAGAGGGGATGAGAGCTACCCCCTGCGCGAAGCATATCTTCATAAGCAGATTGGTCGAATTGTATGACCAACGTCTTCTTTGTTGATCCGACGGATACAACATCGTATTGAGCAATGGTTTTCTCGTCAGATGGGAAAGTTTTCCCCAGCAGAGTCGCCATCTTGTGTTTGATAATAAACAAAAAAATGAAACTAGGTTTATATGAAACCCTTTCTTTGTTTACAAACAAGAAAAAAGAGTACAATTAATCCTATACGAGGATGTTAAGTACAATAAAAATGATTCTGGAGAAATATTGCTATAGGAGTCTGATCTGCGGTCGATCACTTTGTCCCTTGGACCACACGATGACGAAAAAGTGCTGTAGAAGAAGAAGAAGCTTCAAAGATTGTATGAGGGATTGAACTCTCGTTGCTAAAGTTGTCAATCAACACTCTCTGTATGTGCTCTCTCTCTCTGATCTCCACCCTTTTCCACCTTTTTTCGACGCCTCTCTGCC
This sequence comes from Iris macrosiphon, assembly GCA_036927795.1. NCBI lineage: Eukaryota > Viridiplantae > Streptophyta > Magnoliopsida > Asparagales > Iridaceae > Iris > Iris macrosiphon. The sequence continues at coordinate 142,946,972 of JAYESA010000009.1, read as the reverse complement.
CTCTTCTCTCCTGTGACCGGAAGTCTCTATTTATAGAGCTCGGTCATAGTAACTGACCAGTCGGTGTAGAAGCCAATTAGTGGAGAGAGTTGCACATTTTACGTGGCGGTTATAATAACTGCTACCCATGTTTGAATGATCTCCTGAATCCACGTGTGACGCATGTCCCATTATGAGATAATGCGTATAATCGCTCATCGAAGATCACGGCATGCAAGCCACGTAGGTAACTGCCCCTCGCGTAGAGATGGTTGGCATAAAAGCCAAATAACTATCTCGTTGGCGTAAAAGCCACATAGCTGTCTTGTTGGCGTAAAAGCCAAGTAGCTGTCCTGTTGGCATAAAAGCCAAATAGCTTACTTGTTGGTGTAAAAGCCAAGTGGCTGTCCTGTTGGCATAAAATCCAAATAGCTGTCCTGTTGGCGTAAAAGCCAAATAGCTGTCTTGTTGGCGTAAAAGCCAAATAGTTGCATAATAGGTAACCAGCGTAAAGATAGCAAATTATCCTTCCTTGACTGAGGTTTCGAGCGTATTCTGGGCCAAATAGCCTTATCACGTACCTTTGCAAATATAGCCAGAGTTGTCGTATTTCGAGGAGATAGCATACGGCATACTCCTATAGTTAAAAATAGCCTGGTTGGCGTAACATGCAGGGATAGTGATGTGAGCATATTAGCCCTAATTTTAGCTCTCCCAGTCATTAAAAGTAGAACCAAATCTCATGCATTAAATGCAGAGATCTGCCCCCATCTTGCGCATTAACTGCAGAGATGTGCCTCGAGTTCTGTACGAAGAACAGCTTTTGACGTGGCATTTGGTTTCGTCTCATCTTGAGCGTAAATGCTCATTTCTGCCTATAAAAATAGGCAGCGTATTCCTTGAGTGCGTAAAAAATGACTTGTATCAAGGATAGGCCACTAAACGACAGTCTGGGGCTCTGTGCAGAATCATTATTACAGCCGTCCTCTCGATCGTCGTGTAGTGCTCTTTGTCAGGAGTCAGGTTCACTGTTCAGTCGGACAGGTTCATTCGAGGAATATGAAGAGTTCCTCATACAACTTCACGCTACATTAAAAGCTGACATATTTTACGCCGAAGGGAGGTGTAGCAACCTTTTATGCCAAAACAGCCTTGAAGCGCTGCTTTACGCGGACAACTCTGAAGTCATGTTTTATGCCACACAGCACTGAAGCTTCTGTTTTACGCGTGCTTCATGCACGTTGGGGGTTTTACGCGTATAATTCTCCAGCGTATTTTTCATGCTTCTAGAAGACCCCCTTAAAAGTTTTCAAATTCCTCGTAATTTGAAATACTTGAAATAAAGCATAAAACGGTCAAATTTGACTTGTTCTGCGAGAATGATTTCTTGGCAATTTTTTAGGAATTTGCTGGAATTTGATATGTTCTCTTCTGCCTATATAAAGGCGAGTGAGTGAACCTGTTTTTCCATGCTTCCTTTACCAAAAAGATGGCCGCTGAGATTCATCGGGCTGACTTGAGGAATAAGAAGATTATGCTCTTCCAGCATGTAAGAAGCCATAAAAGGAGGCATCTTCGAGCAAATGTCCTCTGCAACGATGGATCATGGAAGGATATCATAGCTTCTTTTGCTCGGGATAATCAGCAATTTTATATGGCGATTCGTCCAGGAGAGAGGAAGGGTCGCATCGGACCACACAACTTGCTAGCTGTATTTTCCCCTATTATGAAGCTGGACATGGGTAGGCAGTTTGGCCCTGTCTTCAAGTATTATGTTGGGTCTGAACCCTTAACACAATTCTAGGGCGTGTCTGCCATGGCGTATGGAGGGTGGGCTTAAATAAAGCAGGCCCAATTTTGTATCCTCCCGCCATTAATCATTTTCTTGTTCATCGGCCGTAGAAGCCGATGAAGTGCCGTAGAAGAAGAAAAAGATCTCCACCAATATGAGAACCTAGCATAACAGATTCTCGGCGTGATCTTAAATAAAAATGAGAAATACTTTGTAGAAAAAGGATTTCCATCATATGTAATCATGAAAATAAAAAATCTTTTGTAAACTGGATTTCCATCATATGTAATCATGATCAATAAACTTGTCTTCTTTTACACATTGCTGATTTGCCATATTTGCTGTGAGGAAGTCTAATAATGTGCAGCTTCGACACGTCTGAATAATTTTACGCTGACTCTGATAAACATTTATCTGGTCACGTCCCAACTTTTACGCGTAACAGAAGATACGCAAAAAGCTCCTTAGCATTAAGTTGTCTTGAGGATCCAACTGTCATGCTGTCTTGTTGGCGTAAAAGCCGAATAGCCGTCTTGTTGGCGTAAAAGCCAAATAGATGTCTTGTTGGCATAAAAGCCAAATTAGCGCGTAAAACTTGAGGCTGAATGAATAATAGATAACCAGCGTAAAATAGCCAATTATCCTCCTTGACTGGGGTCTTGAGCGTATTCTGGGCCAAATAACCTTATCACGTACCTTTGCAAATATAGCCAGAGTTGGCGTATTTTGAGGAGATAGCATACGGCGTACTCCTATAGTTAAAAATAGCCTGGTTGGCGTAACATGCAGGGATAGTGATGTGAGCATATTAGCCCTAATTTTAGCTCTCCCAGTCATTAAAAGTAGAACCAAATCTCGTGCATTAAATGCAGAGATCTGCCTCCATCTCGTACATTAACTGCAGAGATGTGCCTCGAGTTCTGTACAAAGAACAGCTTTTGACGTGGCGTTTGTTTCGTCTCATCTTGAGCGTAAAGGCTCATTTCTGCCTGTAAAAATAGGCAGCATATTCCTTGAGTGCGTAAAAATGACTTGTATCAAGGATAGGCCACTAAACGACAGTCTGGGGCTCTGTGCAGAATCATCATTACAGCCGTCCTCTCGATCGTCGTGCAGTGCTCTTTGTCAGGAGTCAGGTTCACTGTTATGTCTGACATGTTCATTCGAGGAATACGAAGAGTTCCTCGTACAACTTCATGCTGCATTAAAAGCAGACATTATTTATGCCGGAGGGAGGTGTAGCAACCTTTTACGCCAAAACAGCCTTGAAGCACTGCTTTACGCGGGCAACTCTGAAGTAATATTTTACGCCACATAGCACTGAAGCTTCTGTTTTACGCGTGCTTCATGCACGTTAGGGGTTTTACGCGTACAATTCCCCAGCATATTTTTTATGCTTCTATAGCATGCAGATAGAGGCAGTCGACAGTCAGATGTTTGACTTCGCTTTGACTTGGTATCGCACTGATACGAGGATCGCAGCACCAGGGCTTACTTGGGAGGCTTTCAAGAGGCTTTTTAAGGAGAAATTTTTCCCAGACGTGGTGCTCAGTGCTTTGGAGAGCCAGTTTGAGGCACTCGTCCAGGGGACCATGTTGGTGGACGAGTACGCAGCGAAGTTCTGCCGTCTGGGCAGATTTATGGAGTGCTTGAGTGAGGCAGCAAAGGCGAGAAAGTTTCGTAAGGGCTTGGTCATGGCGGTCAAGTCTTGACTAGGAGCGACCTCGAGGCGACTTTCGAGCAGATAGTA